>PITA01002442.1:120581-161197 GCA_004023965.1 Spilogale gracilis
GTGCGGAACTGTTAGCAGATTCCTCTCCTAGAGCAGACTTTGAAACAACTGTCAGGAAAAGCATTTGAGGGAAGCGTATTTGAAAGCTGCAAAATAGGGAGCCGAGGTCTGGAGAAAGGAAGTTTGTCCTGAAGGATGCAGGGCACTCATGTGGGAGAGCAGTCAGGAGGCTAATGAAGGCACGGGTTAGGAATGGCGAGCCCCCACATTGGTGATTACAGCACAGAAGGGGAGGGAAGTGAGCATCAGAATCGAAAGAAAGAAAGATGGAGGCAGAGCTAGTTTGCAAGATGGCCTAAGAGACATAAGGCACCTGTGTGACCTCAAAATAAACATTGCAAAGCCAGCATTCAGGAGAGAAGGCAGAGGTAGGAATGGGGCCTTAAGTCACTTCTGGCTCCTTTTCCAGGAGGGACTAATGGAAAGCACTAACAGCACACAGACTTTGGAAAAAACTGTCAGCAGGGTCCCTGTGCAGGAGTCAGGAGGCGGGAGGGGAGCCTGGAAGAAGCAGTGATCAGAGAGGTGGGAGGTCTGCACGGACTCCACGCCTTGAGAGCGTTTAGCTCAAAGAATCATTTTTTAGAGTGGAAAGAAAGGAAAGCATGGTCTTCCTCGGTCAGAAAGCATCTGGCTGCTAGCAGTGGGCAGCAGGGCTGACAGCTGGTGGTTGGGACCAGTTCTTCAGCTGTGTTTTCGGCAAGAAAGGCTATCCAGCAAACTGGTCCAGCAAAGGCAGATCCCTGACAGTAAGAGACTGAATTCTTAATTCTGTTAAGGAATAAGCAGGTGCTCCCCAGGTAAAGTGAGGAGTGAAATAGCAGACCTGGCTATTTTATGTAAATCGTGGAGGCTAAGGTGATGTTTAAGCAGGAGGGAGCAGGAGGAAGACGAGCCTTAGGCAGGGATGGGTTTTGAGGACTTGTCAGCCTTGACTAAATGAGTAGCGGCTAAGACAAAAAAAGAATAAAACAAGCACATCTCCAAGAGTCATCCAAGTCAGCCGATAATTAACCTCTTGATTCCTCCCGCCCCTCCTTCCAAGATCAGATATTTATTATCTCAGAAGCATTTAAGTTTCAAGAAACAGTGAGGAACAGAGGCTTTCCAGGCGGCTTCCGCTGCCCTGCCATTTGATTAATTTATGTGATCGGGCAAGCAGTTCAGAGAGACATGGGCTGTGCTCTCACCCGGCTTCATTTCCATACTTAATGTATTCAGGTGCGGTGCTGATAGAGCGTCTTCTGTTTATACCCAACTTTGTGCCTTTTCAAGTTCACATTTAACTTTGCATCAATAAAATACCATTTTCCAATTTAGATTTTTAAAAAATGCTCATTGGGCATCAAGTATCTTTTGCAGAATGAGATGTTGTTAGCCTTACTATGAAGCAAGACCAAACATACATTACTGCCATTCATGAAACATGTTCACAGGGTTGCAAATCTTCCGAATGTTTGAAAAAAAAAAATGAGATCCTCTTGATTGGAAGAAAAGTTCCCTCTTGCTCCCCATAATTACCTCCTTAAGATTTTATGAATGAAGCAATTGGACTCTTACATTTGAGAACGTATCTCTTTGGTGCATTTTTATTTTGAGAAATGGGAATCAACATCGAAATGCATGCACTGTGTACAGAAGCATGGCAGATCTCTCCTCGTGTTTTCGTAATCCCACTAAGCTTTAGGAATATTTTAACTTGGTTAATTGGCAAACATATTTACAATGATACTTTCCTGCTCTGTGCCTCAGTTTTGATTGGTACTAGCCTCCTGTCAGTAGGTACAACGTGGTGGCTTTAACAGAAAAAGAAAAATGTTATGAGTTGGAGAAACCTGGACTCTACTGTTGGTTTTATCAGACCTGTGTGCTTGCTACCATTTTGCTTCATCTTTCCAAGTACCACTTATCATATCCTCTCCTCTCCTCTCCTCTCCCAAAGTTCTCTTACCAAATTCATTCAGATCAAATGTCATTTCTGATCGTTTTTTCTTAATCAGAGTGTTTTCAAAATTTGCCTCCCTCCCTTCCGCACTCTGGTTTTCATGGTCAAGAGTTCAGCTGGGCATTAAGCACCTTCTAATGGATGGGGCCATCCAAAAAAAAAAAAAATTGTGAATAACTATATCCTATATCATTCTTTCCAGCAGAAAGTTCTCCAAATGGCTCTGCCATCCTTCCACCCAGTGCTAAGATAATAGTAGTCATTCATAAATGCTTATAAAACAGTATAAATTGTACCTAACTTACTATCAATGCCGACTTAAGTATTTTATTTTATAATTAACTTATTCTGATTATAAAAACAATCCATACTTATTGTTGACTAGAAGAATGAATGGAATGTAAAATTAGCTTTAACTTCTGCACTCAGAGCAGCCTCGGATAACATTTTTGTGTTTTGATGTCTAATTTTTTCCGTCCACAGGAATAGAATTAAATGTTTTAAAATATGCATGAGAGTATGTATACATTTACACATATGTGTGTGCAGCATCAAATTACATACTCTGATTGTATTCTGCTTTTAAAATTTCACTTTTTCTTGTGGAAATGTTCCTGTCATTGAGTTTTTCAACATCATGATATTTAATGTTCATCCAAGAAGACATTTTATGGGCTACCAATTAATTTAAGCTTCCCCTTATTGTTGGTTAACTAGTTTTCCACCAAAAATTCATTATTTTAAACAATTCTGTGATGGTAATTTAGGTACACAGGTATGTATCTAAGGTTACCTAACTTTTTTTATGTTATGTTAGGCACTGTACAGTACATCATTCGTTTCTGATATAGTTTTCCATGATTCATTGTTTGTGTATAACACCCAGTGTTGCCCAACTTCTTAGCATCGATCCTTAGATGTTGAAGTTTATATTGGAAAAAATAAACTTATTTGACAATTCGTAATTATCAAAATTCATTACAAAGAAACAATACTACACTTTATTCCTACCTGAAGTGTATGACAATCCCTGTTTACCTCTTTCTTGCCAGTGTTAAGGGCTAAGGTTTGCTTCAATCTGTCACTCTGGTAAAAGAAAATGATAAAGTAGTATTTCCCTTGTTTTACCATTTAAAAATTACTGGTGACATTTTTTCTTCCCTTTCTCCATGCCTTGTCAGGTAGCTGCCTTCTTAAACTCTGTTCCCTTTTTTACTTCAGTGTTAATGGTTTCTCTATTGATTTAGGAGGGATTATTATTTATCATAGATATTACCTTCTGCCCTTCATGCATTTGTTACAACTTTTTTCCCAGATTATTTGAATTAATTGTGTTTAATGTTTTGAGATACTGATTTTTTAAATCGTTAGTCAGACACAATATCATTTTTCCTTATGATGTATTCTTGTATTTTTATAACATCATATAACATATGAACATCCTTGGCATATTCTGAGATTAAAGTCATGCTAATACATACGTTTTATTTCTCTAAATTTTTATGGCTGCATGTTCACATTAGTTCTCTAATCCATCTAGAATTTATTTTGATACATGGTTTAATGTAAACTCCATTTGGAGTTTTTACCCTTCAAAATCATGTTTTTACAACTGTTTTTTACAGTGGTCCCTCCTTGGGGCATCTGGGTAGTTCAGTCAAAGCATTCAGCTCTTGGGCTCGGGTCATGATCTCAGGGTTATGGAATCTAGCTCAGCAGGGGGTCTGCTTGAGCTGCTCTCTCTCTCTCAAATAAACAAATAAACCTTTTAAATAAATAAAACAGAGCTGTCTGGGTGGCTCAGTCAGTTGGGTCTCTGCGTTCGGCTTGTGTCGTGATCCCAGGATCCTGGGATGGAGTCCTGCAATGGGCTCCCTGCTCACCAGGGGGTCTGCTTCTCTCTCTCCCTCTGCTGCTTCCCCCTGCTTGTGCTCTGTGTGTGTGTGTGTGGGTGTGTGTGTCAAAGGAATAAATACAATTTAAAATAAATAAAACAAAAAGCAGAATAACCACTTGTTTTCCAGCTTAGGGAGCTAGATTTTGTGCAAGATTAAATTTAAGTATATGATATTTACTTTGAGACCACCCTATCTATTAGATTTTGTAATAATGCCACATTATCCAAATACTTGTAGCTTTATAATGTGTGTTTTTTAAAATATTTTATGCATTTATTTGAGAGAGAGAGAGAGTGAGTGAGAGAGAGCATGAGAGAGGAGAAGGTCAGAGGGAGAAGCAGACTCCCCACGGAACTGGGAACCCCATGCAGGACTCGATCCTGAGACTCCAGGATCATGACCTGATCTGAAGGCAGTGGCCTAACCGACTGAGCCACGACATATATATCCCTATAATGTCTCTTAATGTAGGGTAGGGCAAGCCTTCTGAAAAATGTGTAGTTTTTCATAATGGCTTTAGTTATATTTGCATTTATCTTGCCTCTAGAAAGAAAAACCTGTATTATTTTGCAGTTTCCTGCCCTCCATGACTATTGCTTACTTTCTCAAAGCTAATACTGTGTCTCACGACTCACCTAGACAGGAATCAGAAGCAGGGAAGTATTTACTGGCTCTCCCAGAGAAGCAGAGCTCCCGAAGTGGAAGATCACAGATAGGGAAGGGCTAGTGGTATCTCCCTATTTTCCACGAGGAGATACCATTCTGTTTCATGAGGCAAAGCATGGAAAAACCCTAATTTGAATTTTCTCAGTCCCATTCCATCAGCCTGAGATTCTCCTGTGTTGGCTGTCTTAGTGCTTAAAACGGTTGGAATTCTGGACGTAGTTTGTGTCTTCAAAGATATTTTAGTAAGGAGCGAGAGATTCCGCTTTGGGGCATACTGCACAGATTCCTTAAAATTTGGAGGGGTTGTCTTTCTAAACATCCTTCTCTTTAAATTATCTCAATTTTAAAGGCCTATTGATGATGCAATAAAATGGAAAGTCAGAGAATTCATGGCATCACCAGACACAAATGTATATGAAGAGCATAGGAAATACAGGCATATGTGTTTTTCCTGATTAGACCACATTTTTCAAGATCAATGGAAACTAGTTTCTTGAAAATAGGAAGAGAGCCAAGGCTAGTCTCAGCTAACGCTGTAAAATTGATAACAGTTTCCCTTAGCCCTCTTCCCTCATTTTTGTTCTCTTCCCCCCACATGACCTCTCCCCTCCAGAATTATTTTATTTTTCATATGAGGAAGGTTTTCTAGTAAAGTTAGCCATTCCACTTAAATAGATGACTCATAAATAATCTCAGTTTCCTGGATTAAGATTTGACAAGCCCTGTGCTCAGTACATTGGTTGACATAAAATAAGTACGTGGTAAATTTTGAAATATCTGTTTTCTCTGTCTTCATTTCCTTGTTTCTGTCTCCAATTTCCTATATGCCATCTGGGGATTTAGTGGCATTGCAAAGGCATGCTCATTTCCAAGCGTGCATCTCCCATCTCTTTTGAATCTGTGTGTCTGAAAGACAAAGTCCCTAGCACTGTGTTTCCAGGCAGTATTGTGGGAGGATGAATAGTTTCCTGACATCTTTCTTACAAAGGTTTGAATATCACTTCCAATGCAGATCAACATACAAAATTAAACATTTGCTTTGCAGTTGTATAGTGTTAAATTTTTCAAAATTGGTTTCTCTACATTCTCTTATTTAAGTCCCATTACAGTCATGTGTGGTAAGAAAGGCAGCTGACATTAGCCCCATTTTAGAAGGTAGCTGTGAAGGGTCGAATTGTGCTCCTGAAAAATCCATATGTTGTAGTCCTAATTCCTCGTACCTCAGAATGTGACCTTATTTGGAGGTATGGTCTTTCCAGAGGTAATCAGGTTAGAATGAGGTTTTCATAGGGAACCCTATCCAGGTTGAGTGGTGTGCGTATAAAAGGGGAAAACTCAGACACAGTGGCAGATGCACACACAGGAAGAATGCCATGTGAACATCAAAGCAGATATCTAGGTAATGTGCCTATTCCAAGGAGCACCAGAGATGGCCAGCAAACCAGCAGAAGCCAGAGCAGAGGCACAGAGTCCAGAAGCAGAGGATTCTTTGTCACAGGCCTCAGAAGGAACCGATACTACCAGTACCTTGAGTTCGGGATTTTAGTACCCCAGAATTATAAGACAGTAAATTTCGGTTGTTTGTGACACCTAGTTGGTGGGGCTTTGCAATGGTAGCCCTGTGAAACTAATACAGTGATAATGGAAAACAGAGAAGGCTAAGTAGCTCCCCCATGGCAGGGAAGGTTTCATTAGACCCTTAGAGCCACAGAAACTCCTGCTGCACCAGAAATCTTCATGTTATCTACTACAATGAGCAAGTTCAAGACCAGCCAGTCTGGCACTGAACAGTGTTCTTTCCATGCTGGACCAAGCTAACACTCCCCAACCCCGCTCTCATCTATCTTCAGCATGTCCTGGATATGCCTACTTCCTCCTCTGGATGTTGACAGCCGTTGTTGGGAAAAGTTCGTGCTACAGATGTGACTATAAAAGGTGATGGTCATGAAGCAGCTACCCTGCTCTGGCTGAATGTTTTCTGCTGATTTGCATCACTCTTGCCCTGAGCCTGTGAGGAAGGGGCTCTGGCTGTCCTCATGGACAGATGTCCACCCCAGGCACTTGTTATCACTCATTCCTGGTCATAGAGGCACCACCGTGTTGTGAATCCAGTATTTGAACTCAGGCAATCTGACCCTCTGTGGCTAGGCTCTGTTTTCTCAAAAGTTTGACAACGTTGTTTTAACGAGACTAGAAGTGTCTGCTGTAGGACTCTCCTTGGAGCTTTTCATATGCTAGTATCTTAAGGAATCTTCGAGAGGATGGCAAAGTAACCAGCCCTCCCAGTGCACAGTGAGGTAGGGCCCTTTTCACCATGGGAGATCTCTTGGGACTGGTATTTCATGGATAGAGTGACCAGATAAAATATAAGACCCAGTTAAATTGGAATTTCAGGTAAACAATGGCTAATATTTTAGTGTAAATAGGTCCCAAATATTGCATTGGCACATCCTGTGTGTTTACTTACTAAATCTAACAACCTACATGAAAGATGCTTTGAAAAATATGGGGTACACAGCAAAATTCCACGACTCTCCCTGTCTGCTGGTGACATCTGTCTTTAGGAAAACAACAAAGAAGGTTGGCCCCAAACTGAGGTTCTGTCCTGTTAGCTTTGCAACAATCATCTTGTTGACCCACATCCTTCCACCCGTGGGATTCTTCCCAGATGCTGCTTCTTGTTTTTTATGATCTAGGCCTGTGATGAGGGGCAGGCACATCCTTGGGTATTCCAGAGTGACCCTCACACCAACAAGTAGAGATGTATCTCAACAATCTTCCAGTTTTCACTCTAAAAAGCAAGGGACTTAATGAGGATGAAAGCACATAGACCCCAAATTCAACACCGTGAGGTCGGTTGTTTGGTATGAAACCTCCCCTATAGTATCTCTCTGATGCATTTTCTTTCCAAGGGGGTTGGAAGGGTATCAAGTTCAGGAGGAAATGGCTTTCTAAAAAAGATCAGGTCAGCTCAGTGTCTGTAAATCACTGGAGCATGTCTTGAATCCTGAACCCTATCATCCATCTCTCTCCAGAATCCATCCCTTTTTATTAATACAGCATCTAATGATAGCTCTCAGAGATACTTGTAAGTCACATCTTCTTACTTGGCATTCCTTTTCTTAAAAAAAAAAATTCACTTGTCTTTCCAATATGTTTCAGCTATCTTGACCAGTGCTTCAGAATCACTTATAGATTTATGGGTTGAAGCAAAGCAAAAACAAGTGACCTCTTGTGTTGTTCAGAACCTCTCCAAGCCAGAATAGACTTTATCCTTCCCGTCCATAAAGGTTGTCTTCATGCTATTACACAGGTATTCAATTCAAATTCCAGCCCTGTGCTGTCTAATGAGGTAGCCACTAGCTACTAGTGACTACTTAAATTTATACCTAATTAAAGTTATACAAAATTTAAACTTCAGTTCCTCAGCCACACTCAGCCATATTTCAGATGTCCAGCAGTCATATATCGCTAGTGGCTACTGCATTGGACAGCAGTGATGAGGAATATTTCCATCATTACAGCAAGTTCTCTTAAGTAGCTTTATTTCCAAGTCTTACCTTACTGTCAAACATATCAAAGAGTCGTGCACATAATTTTGTGAGTATCAGTTCTGTTTGGTTTGAGATAGAACAAATTGATATAAGTATTTCTGAAACAGGGAGAAAATATAGACTATTTTATGTTTTACAGGGAGCTAGTCACAGTAGATTTATTAGTACACTGATTTGATTATAGATGACACCTTCAGTTCTCAACCCCTGCCGTAGCCCACTGGTGAGAGCAGAACTTCACGTACACTATTAATTTGGCTCTGCTACTTTTTCTAATGAAACCAAGGAAACGGGAAAGATTGATAGATCAGAGGAGCCGGGAAGACGGTGTGGAGTGGAGAGGCGACAATGGGCAGATCAGAGACACTGATTCCACTTGGGTGACCATTAAGTGAATGAACGGATCTCTATCTTGTTGGTCTTCAGTTTTGAGGATAGCTTTGAACAAGTAGACTTGTTCACTGAGAAAGCATAAGAAAACACAAATAAGGAGAAAGAAAAATGTATCATCCTTACCCTTTTTGGCCAAATGGATCACCAGCATATCAAATATTTAATAGATCCCTACACCTTCCTTTTTGCTTATGTATATAATATGTTCACAATGGTAAAGTCATAGTGTGCCTACTGTTTTTGCAATGTATTTTATAAATTAATGTGCTTGAACACCTTTCCAAGTCAAGATGACTCATACAGCATTGGATTTGGAAATGTGCATTAGTTTGTCTGATAGGTGTTTTTAACTATTGTTAGACATCTTGTGGGCTTCCCGTTTTTCCCCAATTATAAATATTATACTGAACACCCTCAACTTTGTGCATATCACTGATTATTTCCAAGGAATGAATTCTTGGAAAGGGAATTAGTGGCATCCATTGACTTCAATCTCTTATTATCCTTCTCTTCCAAAGTTGTCCAACCCCTCGACTGTAGATCTGTTGATCTGAGTCTGAACAAACCCTCAGCACTCTTCTTCCCCAAACAGTCTGAGTCAGAGATGGCCTTAGGTCCCAAACTATGGGCAGAAAACCGTCATCCTACGACTAGTAAGAGGATGCTTCCCCATGTTCTTAGGCAGCACTGCCTATTAGAACTTCCTGTGACGATGAAGCGTTCTATGTCTACATATCCAGTATAGCCATATCTGGCCACAGAGCCCTTGAAATGGGGCTGGTGTAACCAAGGAAATAGAATTTTAATCTTTTTCCCTTTAATAGCTCCAGGTGGTTAGTGGCTGCCATTTTGGACAGAGCAATTCTAAGGACATACCTCCAAGCCTCAAATATATATGGAAATCTTCACATACACTTTATCTTAAATATTGCAAATGATAACAAAACCTATTAATCCATGTCATACTCAGATGATTGCTTCAAACTAGCTTTACTTCCCCTGTTAATTTCCTCAAGGGCAAAGACTGCACATCAGTTATACGCTGACCCAAGTCTACTCCATCACAGTGGAGGCCCTCACTGAATGAGCTAGTCAAACTCAGTCACCTTCCTTAACATTTAACTCAGTTATGGTAGACCATGGCATATCCCGAAGCCTGCTAAGTAGCCCCCAAAATATGGAGGTTTATCACTTGGGTGTTTCATTCTCCCCATTGTTGTGAGAATGAAACACAAGGAGAGTACTTAGTACAGGGCCTCGTACAGGGGAAATCTCCAGCAAGTGGTGGCCATTACTGGCACGTCCAGCCTTGTGGTAAGGTCCCCTCCATGATATCAGATTACTGGTCAGGGACCCCTGCCGGGCACCCAAAATCTCTTTCAAGGGTATTTCAGTGCCTAGTAGAGTATTAGTACTGGAGAATTGGCTTGGGAACAAGGAGATGTCAGAGTGAATTGAGTTCCCCTGGTTGTGTTCTTCCTTTTTTTAACATTTTTTTAAGGATTGTATTTATTTATTTGTCAGAGATAGAGAGAGCACAGGCAGGGGAAGCAGCAGGCAGAGGGAGAAGGAGAAGCAGGCTTCCCACTGAGCAAGGAGCCCAATGTGGGGCTTGATCCCAGGACCCTGGGATCATGACCTGAGCCAAAGGCAGATGCTTAATGACTGAGCCACCCAGACAGCCCTGGTTGTATGATTTCATACGGTATTTATCACAGAGACAATCCTTGGCCTCGTTGCTATTTGTCTTACATCCTCCTTCCCCGCCACACTTTAAATGCAGAGGAGAAAGACTGTGTTTGTCTTGTTCACTTCTGTATTCCCAGGACCAAATATGTGATAGGCATTTAATAAATCTCAAGTGGTAGATTTGAGGATAAGTGGGCACACGGGCAGGATTGAAAGAGCTTTGTAAAACCTAGCAGAGAAGTAAAAATAGTACCAGGAGCCCTGAAATGTAGTCAACAGCTTACCGTTGGTCCAACGAAAGCGATGGTCGTGGCTACTTCACCCAGTATCGTGAAAAGGGTGGAGGAGGAGGACAGCACTCCAGCCTCAGTTCTGTTGACAGTTGGGGCCAGATAGTTCTCTGTGGTGGAAGCTGCCCTTTGTATTGAGTACCCCTGGTCTCGAACCCTTTGACACCAATGGCCTCCTCCCTCCTCCTGCTGCAACCAAACTGTCTCTAGACATGTCACATGTGTCCTGGGGGACAAAATCAGCCACAGCTGAGAATCACTGATTTACATCTTATCCAAGGTCCCCTCCAGCACTGACAGTCTGAGATTCTACTTGGGACAGTAGGGGAATGTTCTGACATTTCATAGAGTGTTGTAGAATTATAAGAATACTTTCAGCTACTCGTGGAAATCACTGTGGCCTGATTATCAGTTTAATATTTGGATCACTGGGCCATTAAAATGCTGATTTGAAATTCAATTTTCTATTTTTAAAAATGATCACTTTGTGAATTATAACTCTTATATGGCTGATTTTATTTAAATGGATTGTATAATTTCGCCCACTCTGTGTTCATGAATAATGCTTTATACTTGAATGTCAGAATGCCCGCTAACAACCCTAACAATCACAGCTTTTGTCTATAGAATCAATCTATACAGTCATTGACAGATTGGCTTTATTTTTTCCATCTTCCACTGTTTTCCCTCAAGTAAGACCTTGAGTTAAGTCTCATTAAGGTACACAAAAGCCTGGTCTTTCTCCCACCCCCATCCTCTGCATGTTTACTTCACTCCCCTTTAATCTGTTAAAGTTGCTTCTGGAAACCACCTAGAAACATGCATTTGTTTTCTACCACACTGTGCCATGCATTTCATCATACAGGGAAAAAAACGCATCGGCCAAATATGGGGCTATGTTTTTGCAGAGACATTTGTTGCATAGAACCTGTATGCATGGAGACTGCGTAAGCATATCCCTATCTCAGT
Source organism: Spilogale gracilis (assembly GCA_004023965.1). Taxonomy (NCBI): domain Eukaryota; kingdom Metazoa; phylum Chordata; class Mammalia; order Carnivora; family Mephitidae; genus Spilogale; species Spilogale gracilis. The sequence goes on from PITA01002442.1 coordinate 131,986, forward strand.
GATTATGGAACTGGAATCTGACATCAGAACTAGTGTGGTGATGGCCCGGCCTAGCGTGAAGCTGGAATCTTCATTGGAAATCAGTATTCCAAGTAATGCAGGGCGGCCTTTAGGATTCCTAGGTCGCATTGATGTGAAATCAATATTCCCTGTCAGACTGGAGTACTTATTATGTGCCAGACAATGTCCCAAGCACGACGTGCTGTTACCTCATTATTTCTCCCAAACCTCTGCAGATGAATACCATCATCTCCATTATTTTACTAACAAGAGTGTTAAATCACTTGCCTGGAGTCCCCGAGCCGGTATGTCACTGAGCCAGGGTGTGAATTCAGCTATGTACAGTTCTGGGGTCTTCAAACTTCTCCCTTACTGATATTTTCCCTAGATTGCGGATAAAATAGGGATCACTTACTTTTTCCACTTCAGAGAAGCAATCCTTAGCATCAAGCTACAAGTTGGTTCAACATATACCCATACCAAAGCAGGTTAACTTTTTTAAGTTTGAAAGTGCTGATAAGGGAGAAACAATTGGATAATAACTTCCTGCCAATGGCGCCTGTGGGCACAAGATTTTGATGCAGAGATTTATCATAGTTCACAATCTGTAGCTTTCAGACTGTGATTTCCCTCCCTCGAAAAGGTAGCTTTGCTTTAGTTAGTGAGAAAACACCACTTGGCAAAAACACAGTGACTTCAGAGCATGTTGAGATGCTTCAGAAATTTAAAATTTCCTTTGGTTTATAGCAGCTTAGAATCATGGTTTTTTTTTTGTTTTTTTGTTTTTTGTTTTTTTTTAAGATTTTATTTATTTATTTGACAGAGAGAAACACAGCCAGAGAGGGAACACAAGCAGGGGGAGTGAGAGAGGGAGAAGCAGGCTTCCCGCTGAGCAGGGAGCCCGATGTGGGACTCGATCCCGGGTCTCCGGGATCATGACCTGAGCCGAAGGCAGTCGCTTAACCAACTGAGCCACCCAGGTGACCCTAGAATCAGGTTTTTTTATATATGAAATCATTCTCTTCATCACATAGCATCAAATCAATCCATTTCTTAAGCTCATTAAAATGGTCTCCAGGTACATTTATTTGTGACATTGTAGTCTTTGGAAAAAATAAATGTAAGTGGGAAAATCCACTAAAATTAGATCATTGATAAATTTCCTTCCTTGCCTTTTCCCTCATGGAGATGAGACTAGAGAAACAGTAACAGCAACAACAACAGAAACTAACTAGAAACTTTTTTAGTAAGAAATGCTGCAGTCTGTTCTCTTGAAAGAAAAAGGGAAAAGGGAGGGAGGGAGGGATGGAGGGAGGGATGGTGAGGAGAGGAGAGGAGAAGAAAGGAGAGGAGAGGAGAGGAAAGAGGGAGGGAGGGAGGGAGGGAGGGAAGGAAGGAAGGAAGGAAGGAAGGAAGGAAGGAAGGAAGGAAGGGAAAGAAAGAAAGAAAGAAAGAAAGAAAGAAAGAAAGAAAGAAAGAAAGAAAGAAAGAAAGAAAGAGAGAGAGAAAGAGAAAGAAAGAAAGAAAGAAAGAAAGAAAGAAAGAAAGAAAGAAAGAAAGAAAGAAAAAAAGAAAGAAAGAAGGAAAGAAAGAGGGAGAGAGAGAAAAGAGCAAAGCATGTCAAGGAATAGAAATAATAAATGACCTGAAATGTCAGACCCTTCCCTCCAAACCCCACAAAATGCCAGCCACCACAGGGACACTGAGTCATCATGAGGTCCACAGAGAGGTGCCCAGCCTTTAAGTTACAATCTACAGGGAGTCATGTGTTGGAATTGGCATCCCAGACTATTCCAGAGCTATCTGGATCCCCAAAACCATGCCGTATTTTCAGACACATGATTGTTACACTGTGCGTGCCAATTTTAATTCCCCCAAAATGGCCATCCTAGATAATGGTGCTTTAAAACAAACAAAGGCCGCCTAATCCATGCTGCTGTAGTCATTTGGTGGTTTATTTATTTTAATCCACAGTTTGTAACAAAATGTTCCTTTTTTCTCGTTAGAGAAAGCACAATCCTATTAAAAGTGGACTTCTTCTCTAAAATGAAGCCATTACAGCGGATTTAAATCCGTGCCTCACTATTATAGTGATTTAATGAGCATCCTATTTGGGGACATTATTGGTTTAAAGAAATAAATCACAAATATTTCATTTCACAGTAACACTGAGTATTTCGAATTCATTTTCTCAACACAATGATGTGTTTAAATGGATTGTTCTATTGACTGAATTTTGATCACACTACTGGGCATCGGAGATAGAAATGTGTGGACGGGAGTCAGGAATTATTGCACGCGGGTCCGGCTCTGCTGCCGACAAGAAATGAGACCTCGGGCAAATCATTTAGCATTTGGTACTTAGTTTCTTATCAGTCAAAGGGGGTGTTTAACTGCCATGTGGCCCAAATAGACAAAGCCACAATGTAGAATGAAGCCCCACCCACACCCCACATCCAGATTTCGTAGTTCCATGGTGGGGACCAGAGCTCTTTCTTGATGGCAAGCCCTGGGCGGTTGTGTGGCTCAGACAGCCAGGGACCCCATGAGGGCATGAGGGAACCACACTGCTGGGGAGAGTGCCAGAAGTCCCATTAGGCTTTAAGTATCTCTGAGCACATGTTAGGCTGTAGTATTCAGTAAAACGAAAACACGCCTCAGTTAAGTTACCATTAAAATGATCTTAAGCTGGAATCTTATGTCTGGCCAATCTTGTGAGCCTAAAATGGGAGAAATTAAGGGAGACTGAGTTGAGCTGGTTGTGTTGAAAAGAAGGGAGGAACACATGAGGGCAACCGGGCACTAGGAAGGTTTGTGGAACCAAAGTTTTTTACCTGGTATGTTCAAAGTTTGGCCCACGGAAGAACGGTATGGAGCCTCTGAACATCTGAGATGATAGGCAGTGTGTGTGTGTGTGTGTGTGTGTGTGTGTGTGTGTGCATGTGAGAGACAAAGAGAGAGAGTTTATCGGGGAGAGGAGGATCATGATCCGTTTCAGTTGCCCACAGAGATGCTGCCCGCAGAGCAGTGGGAGTTGCCCTTCTCTCTGCCTGGGAAGCAAGCCACAGACCGAGACCCTGACTTAGGGCCCATTCATTGTATTTATTAGCTGGATACTCGGCCAGTGCCCCTCCAGGTATGGTCCACTGTGGCTCAGGGCTGTTTGCGGCACTGCATGAGAACGTAGGAGAAGTGTATGTGGCCTGGTGCTTAGTTATTGATCAATAAATATGAGCTCTATCCTAACTAATATTTCATAGAGGCCCTTCAACTGAGAAAAAGCAACCTATGTGTCATTCATGGAGAAAAGGAAGCCATAGTCTGCCTTCTACCATTCATGCCTTAGGTCACTTATAGTCTATTTCTCCCGACTTGGGTCTCTTGCTAAAGAATGACAAATAAAGTGAAGTGTTTTGTGCTGGTGCATCTGGGTCTCCCACTAAAGCCGTAAACTGCTTTGCTGCATTCGCAGAAGAAACTGACAATGTTATGATGCCAGGTGTAGACCCCTCTTCTTCTCTCAGCCTTGGATTTGCTGTGCCCTACTGGAAAAATAGCTCCTCTTTTGGACACCCCTGGGAGGTTTCTATGAGTTCCACCGAATGTACCTGTTTGTTTACTGTCTTCACGTAAAAAAGAGAAGAAGAGTATAAGAACACAACGGATTCCTGTGGATTTATTTTGTATCCTGCCCATTACCGAATTGTTGTATAAGTTCTGGTAGTTTGGGGGTAGAGTCTTTTGGGTTTTCCACATAGAGTATAATGTCATCTGCAAAGAGAGAGAGTTTGACTTCCTCTTTGCCAAGCTGGATACCTTTTATTTCTTTCTGTTTTCTGATTGCTGTTGCTAGGACTTCTAACATTATGTTGAACAGTAGTAGTGAGAGTGGGCATCCTTGTCTTGTTCCTGATCTCAGAGGGAAGGCTTTCAGTTTTTCCCCATTGAGAATGATATTCGCAGTTGCATTCTTATACACTAACAATGAAAATATAGAAAGGGAAATCAGAGAATTGATTCCACTTACTATAGCTCCATAAGATTTTCCATTTACTATAGCACCATAAGATTTACTATAGCACCAAAGAAGTTAAAGATTTGTATTTGAGGAACTACAGAACACTCATGAAATAAATTGAAGAAGACACAAAAAGATGGAAGGGCATTCCATGCTCATGGATTGGAAGAATAAACATTGTTAAAATGTCTATACTGCCCAGAGAAATCTATACTTTCAATGCCATTCTGATCAAAAATTCCACCAACATTTTTCAAAGCATTGGAACAAACAATCCTAAAATTTATATGGAACCAAAAAAGACCCTGAATCACTAAGGAATTGTTAAAGAAGAAAAACAAAGCTGGGGCATTACGTTACCCAACTTCAGGCTTTATTACAAAGCTGTGATCACCAAGACAGCATGGTACTGGCACAAAAACAGACAAATAGACCAATGGAACAGAGTGGAGAGCCTAGATATGGACCCACAAATATATGGTCAAATCATCTTTGACAAAGCAGGAAAAAATATCCAGTGGAAAAAAGACAGTCTCTTCAATAAATGGTGCTGGGAAAACAGCTATAGAAGAATGAAGCTAGACTATTCTCTTACACCACACACGAAGGCAAACTCAAAATGGATGAAAGACCTCAATGTGAGGCAGGAATCCATCAAAATCCTAGAAGAGAACATAGGCAGTAACCTCTTTGCCATCGGTCACAGCAAATTCTTTCAAGACAGGTCTCCAAAGGCAAAGGAGACAAAAGCGAAAGTGAACTTTTGGGACTTCATCAAAATAAAAAGCTTCTGTACAGCAAAGGAAACAGTCAACAAAACAAAGAGGCAACCCACAGAATGGGAGAGGATATTTGCAAATGACACTACAGACAAAGGGCTGATATCCAAGATCTATAAAGAACTCCTCAAGCTCAACATCCAAAAAGAAGATGAACACATCAAAAAAGGGGCAGGAGACATGAAGAGCACTTCTCCATAGAAGATATACAAATGGCTAACAGACACATGAAAAATTGTTTAGCGTCACTAGCTATCAGGGAAATTCAAATCAAAACCACACTGAGATACCACCTTACACCAGTCAGAATGGCCAAAATTAACAAGACAGGAAACAAGTGTCGGAGAGGCTGCAGAGAAAGGGGAACCCTCTCACACTGTTGGTGGGAATGCATGTTGATACAGCTGCTTTGGAAAACAGTATGGAGATTCCTTAAAAAATGAAAACTAGAGCTACTCTATGATCCTGCAATTGCACTACTGGGTATTTACCCCAAAGATACAGATGTAGTGAAAAGAAGGGCCATATGTACCCCAACGTTCATTGCAGCAATGGCCACAATCGCCAAACTGTGGAAAGAACCAAGGTGCCCTTCAAGAGACGAATGGATTGGGGCGCCTGGGTGGCTCAGTTGGTTGGGCAACTGCCTTCGGCTCAGGTCATGATCCTGGAGACCCGGGATTGAGCCCCACATCGGGATGTCCGCTCGGCTGGAGGTCTGCTTCTCCCTCTCTCACTCCCTCTGCTGTGTTCCCTCTCCAGCTGTGTTTCTCTCTGTCAAATAAATAAATAAAATATTTTTAAAAAAGAGAGAGACGAATGGATAAAGAAGATGTGGTATGTATATACAATGGAATACTACATCTCTTTCAGAAAGGATGAATATCCAACTTTTGTAGCAACATAGACTGGATTGGAAGAGATTATGCTGAGTGAAATAAGCCAAGAAGAGAAAGTCAAGTATCACATGGTTTCACTTACTTGCGGTGCATGAGGGGTAACCTGGAGGACAGTGGGAGAAGGAAAGTAAATGGGAAGTAGGGTAATCCAGGGAGAGAAATGAACAACTGAGACTTTGGACACAGAAACAAACTAAGGGACTTGGAGGGAGGGGGGTGGAGGGATGGGAGAGCCTGGTGGTGGGTACTGGGGACACCTAAAGCGTGGAGCACTGGGTGTGGGGAATGGGGAATGAATCTTGGAACACTGAAAAATAAAATAAAATTTAAGAAGAGAGAGAGAGAGAGAGAAGAGGATCTGACCACCCCTAATCTCTTTGTTCTGTCCTCTCAAGTACACAGCACTCATAACCCTCAGTCCTGCCATGCTGTGATCAAAATGACTGCATTTAAGAATTTATGGTACGGACCCTAATTGAGAGAGCTAACATTTGTATAGCTCTTTGGGGTTTACAGAGTACTTTACTTAGGTTTTCACATTTAATCCTCACACAGGACTAAAAAAGTTAGTAGCACTAATGGGGACCAGCTGAAACCAATTTCAGAAAATGTTAAATACACAAAATTATAAAGTACAATGAGCCCGACTTCCGTGAGTCAGAAGGAAAAATCTGTCTCTTTACTTTGTGATCTTGTTTCCTATATCTAAAGGCATTTGTACTTTGGCTTATCTGAATTTTCTGCTTTGGGCTTGGCCTCTTGTTTTAGTTCTTCAAAATAGCTGTCCACTTGTAGCAGTTTTCTACCTGACTCAAAATATAGAGAGATCTTCGCCCTACGAAGTTCACATGATTAAAATGAGCTTGGATGTCTCAGATAATGTTCCTTTCTTTTTATTATGAACATAACTTTTATCTTAACTGAGCAGGAAGAAACATTTAGGGAAACTTCTCATCTTATTTGTATTTCAGCCTTAAAATGGGGAAAGAGATATAGTGAAAATTTTCAGTCGTTTAAGTGGGAAGTGCCTTATTGGAGATAAACACAAAAGGTTTCAAGTATCGTTGATACTAGTCAAACACAGAACCTTCTGGCTATTGTCTGAAGAGCTCTCATCTGCTGCGTTGTAGACCTGTGACCTCTAGATAAAGTTTCAAAATGCAGAAAATATTTATCTTCTTGCTATGACCTTCCATGCACAAGACATGAGCTATGGATTTATTTCCTAGGGAACTAGTGACTGAGGAAGATCTATAATTAAATCTGTGAGTTATATGCTACACATGGGAATTGGGTACACACCAAGTCCTTTAGAAAAATCCAGTAATATGACTATAGCTTCAACTGGTGGAATTAAACTCAACTTTTCTTGGGGTGTTTTTAGCAGCATCACTTAGAATATGAGTATTCAAAATCTCTGTTTCTTTCAAAAATCAGTGTGTATTCAGGCGGCCTCCATTTCATTCTGGCCTCGGAGTCCCTCCCCCAGTAGGGACATCACCTGTCTCTGCTGTCCAAGGAGGCACCTTGTGTAAGAAGACTTGGACATGTCGGAAGCCGCTGTCTGATCTTAGAGCATTACAGTGTCAGAACTGGAAGGGATCTAAACCGGTGGGTGTCAAAAGTTTTCTGAGTGTCGACATCATTCTTCAAATAAAATCCTATCCAAAGATCCTGTAGGTAAGGCAGATTGGGGTGAATTGGTTTGAGCTGGAAGGAAGGGAGGAAGAAGGATGGAGGCAGAGCCCAATCTTGTTAGACCCATCAGCCAGGGACCATCCCAACCCAAAAAGTCAGGGGCGAGACCTTCTGGGTTCGAACATTAGCACCCAAGCAAAGCCACGGACTGGAGAGATGGCAGAAAAATCCAAGAGGCAAGGTATTTGCCACTGCACAGGTAAGCATCTCATAGCCTCTGTGGTTAAGCACATCGGGGAAATTTTAAAAGGTCCAAAAATGAGCAGTTGTTTCCAAACATGGCTCAAGTCTCTTTTTACATTCAATATCACCGTCTGGAGGTTCATGAGAGCCAAACTTTCGCCACAGCACTTTCATTTCTCATCTGTTGAGTCCAGTAACGGGCTTTTGCTTGAATTCTTAAAAAAAATAAAACTGTTGACTCTTTTTCTTTCAGTGGGAGTGCGCTCCCTGTATCATCCTGCTACAAGAAGCATCGTATTCATGTGAAGGGAGGGGAGCGAAAGGGGAGATACTCATAGACATCATGTGTAAATGTAAAGACAGTGGTTGTTGATTATTATAGTAATAATACTTGACACGTACACATTTGCCCCGTACTCTACAGATAAGTAACTCTTTTAGTATCTGGGATGTTGAAGCACTCTATGATATGATACGTGTATTTTAGGTATCTATGTATGTGTATATACGTACATGTATGTATGGGGGGTACACATATGTCTTCCCAATAGCCTTATGAGATAGGTACTATTATTTTCCCCATCTTACAGATAACAGTACCGAGATACAGAATCGTAAAGATTCTGCAGCTGGTGGCAGAAGGGCTGAGACCTGTCCAGCAGCCTGGCCCCTAGCTCCTAGCTCCTACTCTTTACCAATGACATTCACCCTTTTTTCTTAGACCCCCCTTGAGCACATTGATAAGCCGCTATGAAATTCTTTTTTTTTTTAATGTTATTTATTTGAAACAGAGAGATACAGAGAGAAACACGAGCAGGGGGGAGAAGCAGAGGGAGAGGGAGAAGCAGACTCCCCGCTGAGCCAGAAGCCCGAACATGGGACTCGATCCCAAGACCTAGAAATCATGACCTGAGCTGAAGTCAGACATTTAACCATCTGAGCACCCCCCAGGCGCCCCAGGCTTCTAGCAAATTCTTACTGGGGAAACAAAACAAAAAGAATAGTAACTCAAAAGCTTTGTCTGAGGAGAGAGGGAATGAATGTGAAGCACCTTACCCATCGCCTGGCACAAAGTAATCTCTCAGTTAGCTGCTCTGTTGCCATAGAAATTATCAACCAGGTGCCCAAACAGATCTTTTTAAAGATTTGAAAGTGAATAAAGGGGAAAGACCTCAGGATCAATCTGTCACATGTGATGCCACACCCTGTATTTTCTGGAGAATTTTAAATTCTACCGGGGGTTTATTTCTCTGAATGGTTTTTGAACAACATACCTTCAGCTAAGAAATCATCCTAGATACGATACATTCCCACTTGTATCCTTTAAGCTCTTGCATTAATCCTCTGTCTACCACTCACACATTGACCTGGCCTATTTCTGGAAATGTCTTTCAGGTTATCATAAGAAGAACAAGAATAATCAATAAAATAAGCAGGCACAGTTGTTTGGTTTAATCACCAGGAACAGGATCATGAATGGCAGCATCTCAGAACGTCCAGTTCCTCCTTTCTCCCCAGAGTGTGTGGCCTGATTCATGCATCTGACACGTTTTCCCTGGTCCCCTGCCATCTCCCTCCATGTGCGTCCTGAGAGTCTCCCCATGTTCTCCATGGAATATGTCTGGAAACCAATTATCATTTCCCTTTTATTCCTGCACTGTCTTGTGGAAGAAAGGAAATTATACCTTAGAGCTGCTTTTTTTTTTAATAAAATAACATTTAGTCATGAAATTAGTGCTTTTAAGATCAGAGTATCTTCTTTTGAAAGGTCTTATAGCTTTTAGACTTCTCAAGACAGATATATGATCTCCCTCCTGCGTTTCAGCTTTTCCTGTTATGTGTTTTGTTGTGGTCATCATTGTTTTGTTTCTGTCTTCAGTTGAATAATATTAAAGAGTGTATTTTCTTGATTCAGGTCATAGTTGATTTTTAAAAAAAAGAAAGACCCAGAGTACATCCAGAAGATATATACTGATTAGAGAAGATGTTATTCACATGCGTATGTCTTAGGATCTCATACGTGTCTATCATATGCACGTAAGCACGTGTTCCCAAGTCCATTGATGGGGCAAGTGGGTGCAGTGTGCCTCCGGGTGTTTCTTGAGCACCCAGCAAGAGCCTGACCCTGCTCACTGTTCCTCGGGTGGTCACTGTGAGCTCGGGCTCTTCAGAGGCTCGCATGGCTTCCTGGACATCAAAGTGGGCTCCACAAAGACCAGTGTATCCATTGTTGACCTGACATTGGCCTCCACAGCATATTGGTAGCTGGACAAGCACGTTTTAGGGATGTTTTGAGTGAAGCATGAGGGATAATAAGCTGTCCCCATAATGCTTTCAAGTCTTTGCCTTTGGAAAAAGTTCTGTATTAAGTGACTTCTCTCCAAGAGGCCCTACTTACATCTAATTGCCTTTCCCGGAAGGGATAACAACTTCTGAAGTGCTTCTGAATCTGACAGCACTGGAGAAACACTCAGATTCTAGAAAAATCCTGGCACCCGAGCCCCACTCCCATGATAGTACCGCAGACTCTGAGCTGTGGCTTGTACATTCTTGTCTTGGACGCCCATGCAGAAGATCACAGGGCATAGTCAGGGCTGAGGGCCGCTGGATTAGGAGTCACACAAGTGAAATTTCTCAGTGCTAACGTTGTATCACTTGGGCTCATTGTTACCTAGGAAAACCAAAACTTGACTCAAAAAGATGGGACCCCAGAGGGGCAAGTTTGGTGAGGAGCATAGGGCCAGTGCATAAGAGATGCCAGCCCCAGTGAAGGACAAGAAGGATTAAAGGGGAGGTGGATATTTTAAGCAAACTTGTACTGTACAATTTCATAAGCATGCATCTGTTGAATCTTACAAGAATCATTTGAAGAAAGGACATTCACATTACCAGAACCCCTTCATGGACCCGGCATTTGTATTTCTTGTTGAATTTTTTCCCAATATCAGCTTCGGTAGGTCCCATTACCCCCTTCCCAGAGGACATTCTGTGGCTTGGGGCACACCCTGATGTTCTCATTCCATCACCTTCTTCTCTGGTCCTAATCAGAGACAGCTGGGCCTGAAGCCTCAGGGCCTGTAGGATGGGCCGGCGGGGGGAAATCACTGAGGACAGCGGGAGTGGCAGGCCGTCTCCTGATGCAGGAGAAGCGGTTTACAGCCAGGAGCTCCAGTGGTCAGGGGAGTTTGGTGGCAGATGCCTCCTGTTAGCAAAAATGCACCAAGCTCCGGCTACATGATGAAGATTGCTGTAGGTTTTACAGATACAGCGGTGAGCAGAACAGCTCAAGCTTGACCTCTTAGAGTCTGCTTTCTACAAGGGGAGGTCAACGAATAAAAGTTAATAAAATATATGGTGTGCCAGTGGCTAAGATAGGTCTTGACAGGGGGTCTAGGGGAGCAAAGGCTAGAGATGGGGTTCAGGCCACAGTTTTAAAGCATTTTCAGGGGTAACACCTGATGGAGGAAGTGCAAGCCAACATCCACCTCAGGGACAAGCATCGTGGATAGAAGGACAAAAGGGAGCAAAAGCCTGAGGTGGGAGTGTGGAATGTTCTGGAAACGATAGGTTAGCTGAGGCGGGGACTGGAACAGAGAGAGCAAAGGGCATGTGGGACAGGAGAAGAGGTGTGGCCCCATCATGGAAGGCCTCGTAAGCCACCAGGACTCTGACTTTGATTCTAGCTGAGAGAGACCACACCTGGGAGAGTTTTCAGATCCAGTGTGTCCTTCCATAATCTCTCTGGCTGGTGGACAGAGTTAGACCACCGTGGGGAGAGAGGGAAGGCGTGGGTCAGGGGGGCACAGCAGTCATTCAGGTTCTGCAAGTGATGGGGGCTTGGCCCAGAGCCGCACTAGTGAAAGGGGAGAGAGGTAATCATGATCCAAATCTTGATGTTTGGAAGATATTCTGGAGGGATGCTCACAGCTCTTTCATGGAGGGCTGCTGCCTGTATGCCAGGCCACGCACCCTCTGAACTTTGCTGTCTTCTTTTCTATCCTTATGGGTTTTGCAAAGGAGAAGACACCCCTCCATCTCCTGGATAAGAAAATTGCCACTCAGAGATGGTGGGACCTGCTGGCAGGCCCATGTCAGGCTCCCGCCATGGGTCTGACTCTCAGTCCTATCCTCTTGCGAGTACAACAGGCTGCCTCCACTCCAAACTCTGCAACAAATTTAAGACTTTGGGAATTTCTTATTGCATCAGCATGAATGTTATTAAATTTCCCATAAACTCAAATTTTGTCTATTTAAAAAGAGTATGAATCTTTCTTTTTAGAAATTGAGGTGGTTAAGATTAATGGCCAACCATAAAATTTTATAAGCAATTATTATAGTTTACAGTGCTTTCTTCAGCTGCCTGACATGCTACCATCTTTTCTTTTCCTTGTTTGTCAGAGTGGATTTGCACACTGCTGACCTAGACCTTGTGCACCAGGGATGTCTGGAGCAAGGCCATTGGTGAACCTGTATTTTTAACTTCCGTTCTAGGGATGGAATCTCATTGAAGCTCATTGACATTTACTGGTCTTGCATTAGTAATACAGCATGATGCATTTTCCATTCTCATTAGCTTTGTTTTATAGAATCTTTGCAAAGGAACATAATTCTTTGTTTCAACAAGATTAAGTCATTTTTGTTGTTGTTGTTTTGTGACAGATACCATGAAAACTTGTGTTATGTATGTGTGTGTATACACGTCCCAACTTAATTTGGGAGCCCTTTCTGACGTTTGGATCTGTGGTTTCTGGAATCCTGTGTCCTTCTGGCACCCCATATCCCAAGCTCGTACCTCCAGCCCCTCCAGCCTCTCTCGTTTTGAGCAGGATTGCTTTGCACCCAGCTTCCCTGGGAGTTCCCCAAGTCTTGTCTCAAAGTCTGAACCCTCCTCTATAGTCTACTTCCAAATTCTATTCTCAACATCAGGCTCTTTCTTTTTTCAGTTGCTCCAAAACTAACAGCCTGCAACAAAAGCATAACAGTAGCTGGAAAGGGATTCTGTTCATCAGGACTGGGAGGTTGTGTGTGACAGAAACATACCCAGAGAGCCGAAGCAAAAGGGTACTTGTTGACCCCCATGCCCAGGAAATCCAAGGGTGCATGTGGCTTTAGACCAACTGGGTCCCCGATTCAAAACATTGCTCCCCCTTTGTATGGTGGCATCATTCTCTCCTTCTGTGGAGAAACTTTCTCCCAACAGCACAGAAAGCCTCCTCGCATCATCACCAAAGGCGAAAAGGCTTCTGCATCCCCATGAGCTCTCAAAGAAAAGCCTGGAGAGAATAATGTTTGATCCAATTTTGGGCCAAATGGCCATTAATGAAGCCATCTAAGGCCAGAGAAACAGGTTTACTTTGGCAAGAAGCACATCTGTTTGTGGGTGGAGGGGTGGAGGATGTCATGGCACAGTGATGTGACATTAGCTGACTGTCATGGGGCAGGTGGGAAGGCTGATACCTGAAGGGGCTGGAGAGCCTGCTAGGCAATTGACAGGAGCCTTCCCTACAGTTAGAAGTGCATTACAGTTCTAGAATTGCATTGAAGGGGAACTCAGTATGGGGGGAGAGACTCCAGCACTTCTGTTCAACTTTAATTCAATTTATCCACCATCTTGAACACCTACCATATCGTACATAGAGAGGTACATAGAGATGATAAAATGATGACTAGTACATTGACTGTGCCTCAAGGAGGCTATTCCTAAGGAGGGGGTCTTCTCAGATTATAGGGATTGATCAATTTGCATGCCTCCCTTTGATGCTAACTAAGACAAAGGAGAAATAGCCCCAAGTGTTACTACTCCGTCTCATGAATTATTTTTCCAAGGCAATAAAATTTGAAGACCGCAATTAGTCAACCATTATGAAGACAAATCTGCAAATATTTCTCTTACTGTGGTGACATTTAAAATGCTTCCTGCTCTACCAAACAGTCAATTGGAGTTTTTTCCCCATCTTCTCATAATGGCTAATTGCTAAGCAATTGATTGAATCCCCTTTGTTACTACATAATTACTAAGTTGGCCCAAACAACTGCCCTCACCATTTCTCAGTCTGCTCATTTTGGTCACCTAAAGGGCAGGTTTGGGGTAGGACTGTTCTTATTTGGTTGATCTGTTTGCAAATTATCGACCTGATTGCTTAATGTAGTGATTCACAGCAAAGGTTCAAAGGGCAGGAAAGGTTCAGTGACCCTCAGGGAAGGTTTGCTACCCTGCCTAAACCCCAGGATTTTACCTGTATTATGGAGATAGTAAGAATCTACCTCATCAAGTTTTGGGGAGGGTTGTATGACATAAGACATTTTAAGTGTGTAGCACCACTGGGATATCATCTTGTAATAACTCACAGGTGCTCCTATTTCCTCTGGGCTGCTGCTGATGCCATCTTAGGGGAACTTGGCCAAAATTCTTAAATGCTCTGTGACTCAAGTCCCCATTTTGTAAAATGGGGATGAAAAAGCCACCTGCTTCAATTGAGCTCATTTGATAACAAAAAGACACAGAAAGGCGGGGCTTCTGGGTGGCACAGTCGCTTAAGTCTCCAACTGTTGATTTCGGCTCAGGTCATAATCTCAGGGTCATGGATTGAGCCCCATGGTGGGCTCTGTGCTCAGCAGGGGCTCTGCTTCTCTTCCAATCTCTCCTTCTCCCCTCCCCCACTCACACTCTCTCTCTCTCTCTCTCTCTCTCTCTCTCTCTCTGAAATAAATCTTTAAAAAAAGAGTTAGAAAAGCATATGGATTAAGGTGAAGATCAAAAGGGATGGGAAAGGACCTGGGGCACCAAGCCCCACACCCATCAGCCCTGACTTCTCAGTTGTTGATTTACTGACTGCACCTGGCACAGCGCCTACTAGGTGCTCAGAGGAGACCCCCTCCCTGGGCTCCAGACCCTTGGAAATGAAGCTGCAAATAGGAGCATGGCGTCTTGTACTTCCACGGCGTTCCTCCTTCACCCATGTGTGCTCACAGAATTCAACAGATAACTGCTGGGTGTGGAGTACACGTCGGGCCAGTGCTGGGGGTTCATCTGTGTGCAGAATGTGGGGGACAAGGGGAATACGGGGTCTTCTTCCTAGAGCTCTTCGGAGTTGTGACCTTTGGAAGAATTGCTCAAAATTATCCTGGTGCTTTTTTTTTTTTTTTTTTTTTGACATTTCTGGCTATTATCACAAGATGAGATCTTTCTTATGGTGCTTTGTGGGATTCTAACTCTTTCCCCATATAAAAAGGACATCATGCTTTGAGAAAAGTAATTTCCCCAGAGCCATATCCAAAGAAGAGATGTGAACGAGGGCAGTTGCAGGAACTGAGTTCCCGTGGCTAATTGCCCAGACTCAGATTTGGCTGTTCTGTGTTGCCATCTTGCAGAGGGACCTGGAAATGGGGGGCTGTGTGGGTGTGGTGTGTCACTTGAGCCAGCCCTATGGCTGACTCCTGGAAGGTCGAGAGGACTTTTTGTCTCCAGTTGACCCAAAATGCATATACCAGTGCAGTGTTGTCCCGACCAGAGCCCAGTAAATGTGGATAGGCTGAGAACTGTGTGAGACCGAGGAAACAGTACCTCCAGCAGGAGGTCTGATCTTCCCTGCAGAGCTTCAATGGTGCATGTGCCTTTACCCCCAAAACCACAGAAACCATCATTTAAGGGAACACTGCAACTGTGTATTTTTTAGTGGGATATTTGGCCAAGATAGAGGTTTCCATGGGGTTGTAAGCAGAGTATTGGTGTCAGAAGGCACATACCGAGCTGCCTGGCTCTCTTGGTGAGCCAGTGTTTCTGCCTGGACAGGTGCCGCTGTGAACTATATTGTCAGCACTCAGGGAAGTGTGGAAGTTCTGCTTGAAGGAAAGGTGGCAGGGTTTCCTTGGTAATAGCTACCTGCTAACAGATGTTGAGTCATCCCATGTGCCAGCTCTTTACCTACCTTATCTCTATTTTAATATTTAAACAATCTTTCCAGTGGTATAATCCCCATTTTACAGTAGAAGGAGCTCAGGGTTAGAGCGACTCATAACGTATTCTCTGGAACACAGTTCATTACATGGCTGAACGAGAACTTGAACCCCCAGCTCTACATTGCTATCTGTGTTCTCTGAACCCCACATGTGGGCATAGGACAAGGATTGTCAATATTCTCTTCCTCCACATTGTGGGGTGGGAGAGATCTCCTTTTTTGGAGCCGACTTCCGGTTCTCTGAAGGATGGAGGGTCTGAGACTGCATTCCCAGCAGAAGCATGCAGGGTCTCCAGAAACTTTTTCCCACATTTCCACATTCCATTCACTTGTGGAAGAGTGTCATTCAAAAACAGAGAACTTCTCTGAAAATAATGAAAAATTAAAAACAAAACAAGAAAACAGAGAGCTTAAGGGTTCCTATCTTTGGCACTTGATTGATCATTGCTGTATCTGTTTCTAACTTAAATCACTGGCTTCTTTTCTGTCTTGCTCCCCATCTTCACTAAGGGGTGGTAGAGACAGAACTCAACCCAGCATCAGGCCAGCCTCACTTCGCTTGACAGGTCTTCTTGAAAAGTTCACTCCAGCTATGTAGTGTTTGACTTCCTCCTTTATGAAATGGGGCTGGCAATATCTCTTCAGAGTATGAAAATAATACAGTAATACAAGAGAAGCCCTTAGAAAGTTGTCTGTTCCAAAGTAGACACTTAACTAGATTCAATCTTTCTCTGACTTGACCTTTGCCCCCACAAGATGGGGAGGGAGAATCAAAAAGAATCATGCATTTCCATCAAAAATGCTTCCATTCAGGGATGCTTGGATGGCTCAGTTGATTAAGCATCAGACTCTTGATTTCAGCTGAGGTGATGATTTTGGGGCCATGGGATCAAGCCCTGTGTTGGACCTTGTGTTGGGTATGTAGCCTGCTTAAGATTCTCTGTCTCACTCCCTATCTGCCTCTCCCTGCTCTAAAAAAAAGAAAGAAAGGAAGGAAGGAAGGAAGGAAGGAAGGAAGGAAGGAAGGAAAGAAAGAAAGAAAGAAAGAAAGAAAGAAAGAAAGAAAGAAAAGAAACACTGCCATTTACACAAGGAATATCTTTTCTGCATCCCAGCACTTGTAGTTTTAAGATTCTCCATCTTACAATCTTACAATCCTCCAGGATTCCTGATTCTGACCTTTGACAGTGTGAAGATCAGTCAGATCACTTTTTTTCCTAAATAACATCATGTTGGCATGGCCCAGGAGGCCCAGGAGGCCTTGGGCTTTCCTTTATTCCAGATATAACTCCTGCAGGACTGAAGTGCACCCCAACATGATCACAGAGATCACCTCTGTTCTGAGTTCTCAGAAGAACCTTGGCTTTTAGGACTCGCAATTCAAGGATGACCTTGCTTGCTATTAACAGTGAAGATCCAGCATAGTTTTAAGAGCAAAGTGACTGCATAGAAAGGAAAACCACATTGTTTTCCCCTCTCTCCATGGACCCTCTACTTCCATTAGAGAAAAAGGAGAACACCCAACTAGGAAGGATAGAAACATAAATGGAACTGTGTCAGCCTTCCCAAACTGTCATCGATCATTCCGCTAGGAATGCACTGCTCATGTCCCATTCAAGACCATCTCCTATAATAGACATTGTCATGGCCAAACAATAAAGACGTAGATTGAGTTGGTCAGTCTGTGACTCTCCCTTTCTTGGTTGAAAAGAAAATGATTTAACTAAATCTTTTGTCTTTAGGATGAAAAGAGAGTTTTTATAAAAGAATGTTTTAGTAGCAATTAGCTACCCTTAAGTAGATGAAATAGGAAGTGATTTTACTTACCTGCCTTCACTGGATAGTTGAGAGGACTACTCAGGTGGCACACTCTGGGGGAGTCACAGTATTGGCCAAGTGGGGGTTGCAATCATCATGATTTCAGGAGGTGTGGTTGCTATGCTACTTACCATCCCACAATCTGCTTTTTCTTCATTGTTGCCATCTCTCCCACTTTGATGTTCAAACCCATAACAAAATGAAATTTTAAAGCTAATGGTAATACTTTTCATACATAGGTAAAAATGTATGAAGGAATATCCAAATAGAAATTACTGTAAGAATGATCTTCCTCTTTGATGGAGTAACCCCACCTTTGGGAGTCTATCCCAAGGAAATAATTCAAATTCACATTCTGTTTTTGGAGGAAGATGTAGTTGGTAGCTTTATTCACTGTATTCCTTACTTAAAAGAGTCAAACATCTATTATTATTGAGGTGTGTAAATGATGGCATATCTATTTTAAAATATTGGGTGGCCATTAAACAGGAGCTAGTGATAATAAGGAAAATGCTTATGGTATATGTGAATATGTGCAGATAGATTGATTCACTGATTGATTGATTGATTGATTGATTGATGCTTTAAGGCAACTCTTACCAAAATCCCTACAAGGTTTTCTGTAGGCATAGACAAGCTTATTCTAAAATTTATGTGGAAAGACACAGGCCCCAGAATAGCTTAACTGTCGTGGCTGGCGCGACAATGTAAGCTGAACCTGAGGGCAAGGAGATGGGAAAACAAAGACAAAGACAAGACAAAGAACAAAAGAGATGGGGACAGGAGGGAAAAAGCAGATGACGTCCAAGCAATGCCGATTTTATTTAGGGTTACAAGGCTTTTTATAGTAGGCTGTGCTCAATCGAACAAGGAGTGGTGACAATAACAAGGTTACATATTTTCCTTAATATCATGATTTCTATGCACACCGCTGATCATGCTCAAATCCCATGATGGTGATTCTCTTTGTTTATCCTAGACTACTTTACTAATTCTTTGAGGAGGTAAACAACAAGAGAGGTGCCCCAAGCCCCTAGGTAAGATTAAGATCCCATAATAGTAAAACTGCTTATGTGACTACTGCTGCCTACGGGACTACTGATATCTATAGCCTACCTGCACTATCATTGCTCTCGCCCAAGTGGAAGCCCGAATAGGCTGGTACCAGGAGTTTTGCTCCTTAACTCTAACCTGCACGGGCGCGAATGTCTGAGCTAGTGAGTCCAGAAGCTACACCTCAACTGTTGACACTGCTAGGTTCCAGGCTCCCTACACTTAAAATCTTGAAGAAGAAGGATTCTTAAGGGTGAGGAATCACTCTGCCTGATGGAAAGACCACATAGCAGCAGTAGTCAAGACATGGGGTACAGCAGAGGAAGACACAAATCTTTTTTATTTTATTTATTTAGATCGAGTCCCACACAAATCTGCTCAACTGATTGTTATTGTTTGTTTTCTTTTTTTAAGATTTATTTATTTGACAGAGAGAGAGATCACAAGTAGGCAGAGAGGCAGGCAGAGAGAGAAGATGAAGCAGACTCCCTGCTGAGAGCCCGATGCAGGCCTCGATCCCAGGACCCTGAGATCATGACCTGAGTCAAAGGCAGAGGCTTTAACCCACTGAGCCATCCAGGCGCCCTGCTCAACTGATTCTTAAGAGAGAGACACAAAAGCTATTCCATTGAGAAGGGTTAGGGCTCTCATAGGAAGCTGGAGCACTTGAACATCAATCAACAAAAATGAGCCTGAACTTGAACCTTATGCCTTATACAAAGGTCAACTCAAAGTGCATCGTGGATTTAAATGTAAACTGTGGAATCATGAGGCCTTTAGGAACAAATGGGAGAAAACTCTGACCGATTCAAAGCCAGGCAGAGTTCGTACACTTGACACAAGAGGTGAGATGTGATAAGTTGAGCCTTATCAAAACTTAGATTTTTGATCTAGGAAAAATCTCATTAAAAGGATGAAAAGACAAGCTATAACTGAGAAGAGACACTGACAAACCATGTATCTGACAAAGGATTCGTATGTGCAATACAGGAAGAACTCTCAAAATTCAGCAGCAAAAATCTCCAGTCAACCTTATTACAAAATGGGCAAAAGACGTGAACAGACATTTCACCAAAGAGGACCTATAGATGGCAAGTGAGCACATGAAAAGATGTTTAACCTCATCACCCATGAGGGAAATGCAAATTAAAACCACAAAGCTCTCAGTACACATCTATTGAGATGGTTTAAAAAAAATAGCACAGTCTCTACAGTTGATGCTGATGAGGACACAGGAAAGTACATGGCTCAAAGGCTACTTGGTGTGAATGTTGAATGCTACAATCGTACTGGAAACCAGTTTGACAGCTTCTTGTAAAACTAAGCATGCAGTTGTTACAAGACACAGTAATTGCACTCTTGGACATTTATCCCAGAGAAATGAAAGCTATGTCCACCCAAAAACCTGTATACACATGTTCATAGCAGTGTTATTCATAATTGCCAGAAACTAGAAACAACTCACATAGCCTTCTGCTGGAACATTCATACCATGAAATTCTGCTCAGCAGTAAAATGAATGAATTCTTAAGACCCAACTTGGAAGAATCTCCAGGGAATTATGTTGAGTGGGAAGAAAGGTCAATCCCAAAGGCTACATACTGTATGATTTCATTTATGTGGCATTTTCTCAATGACAAAATTATGAGAATGGAGAACAAATAAGTGGTTGCCAGGATCTAAAGATGTGGGGGAAAGGTGGGATATCGGAGAGAGGAGGGTATGGTTATAAAATGGCAACAAGGGGGCACCTGGGTGGCTCAGTTGGTTAAGCAACTGCCTTCGGCTCAGGTCATGATTCTGGAGACCTGGGATCGAGTCCCACATCGGGCTCCCTGCTCGGCAGGAAGCCTGCTTCTCCCTCTCTCACTCCCCCTGCTTGTGTTCCCTCTCTGGCTGTGTTTATCTCTGTCAAATAAATAAAATCTTTAAAAATAAATAAAAAATTAAAATAAAAATAAAATAAATAAAATGGCAACAGGGGGTCATTGTGATGATGGAACTGTTTAATGGTGGTGGTAAATTCAATCTACACATGTGACCAGATTGCATAGAACTAGACATACGCACAAATGTGCTCACACATGCACCCACATGTGTGCTCATACATGTGCACACACACATACAAATGAGTACAAATAAAACTGGGGAAATCTGAATAGAATCTGTGGATTGCATCAATGTTAATATCCCAACTGTGATATTATACTGCAGTTTTACAAAATGGTAGCATTGGGGGAAAAGGAATTTCTTATAACTTGCATGTGAATCTATGATTATCTCAAGATAAAAAAAATAATATATTCATGCAGTGCTGTGCATTTAAAAGACAAGGGAAGGGATGCATGGGTGGCTTGGTTGGTCAAGCATCCATTTCTTAATTTCAGCTCCAGTCATGACCTCAGGGTCCTATGATTGAGCCCCATAGTGGGGTCTGTGCTCTGTAGGGAGTCTCTCTCTCCCTCTGCCTCTCCCTTGTTTGCTCTCTCTCTCTTTCCCTATCACTTTAAAACTAAATAAATCTTTTTTAAAAAAAGACTGGAGGAAAGTCATCAATATTTTAAAATCATTCCAACATCCAGCATCCTGTTGAGACATATAGCGCATCATTCTTCCAGCATCTGCTTTGGTTTGTTTTCCAGATTTCACTTAGTGTACATATGTTAGTTTTGTAAAGGGGATAAAACTACACCTGATTTTTTATTAAAAAAAAAAACTTCATTGCCAACTGCAACAACTTACAGTCCTGTTTCTAGTTTATTCTGAAACCATCTCTTCTTTTTTCTCTTCTTGTCCCCCAAGTGTGAGGGGAGCGTGCCCACGTACACACAGCACACACGCAGACATACAGCATTATGACCTATAAGAATAAATCAGTTGGGACTTAGTGCTCAAAATTTAACATCAACTCTTTGCTGTTAATGGTGCGCGAACTGTGGTTAGCCATGATGGACTTCTGCCCCAGAAGCTAATAACTAGGATGCCTCATTGTGGCTTCCCTTTGTGATTCACAGCCCAAGTCCAGTGTAGAAACAGGAAGTGCATCTTGATAGATCATAAAAGAGTAGAGATTTGGACAAAGAAAATAATGAGAAAGCGATTATTTAGCAACCTGTTTCACCCTCTCCACCTCACTGGGTGGCCCCCATCCTTTGGTGCAGACATAATTTGAAGAACCCAGAGCATATGATTGGTAGTAATCAAATAAATTCATAGGATAGGAACAGGGCTCAGGAGCCTATAAAAGATTCAAGTCCTACTTCCCCTTAGGAGAGAGGTATCCAACCAGTATTAATATTTTAGAAATACTAGAAGGTAGAAGAGGAGCCATTATTCATCACTAGCACCTCCATGGTACTAAAATTAAATAATGGATTTTTTTTTTTAAGACAGAATTGCTAGAGTTGTGGAACTATAAAAAATATTCCTCTCTTGGGGATGTTGCATTTTTTTGCTTTTATCTTTTCTTCTCCTCTTGAGAACATTTTGATTTACTTCTGTGATAAGCTTATAACAACTAAGGAACTTGGGAGGCGGGATGAGCTAGGCTGGGAGGGAGGGGGTTTAGGCAGCTGACAAATGAGCCTGTGTAAATTTGTTTGGCTTCGAGTCAGAAAGCTACAGGACTGTGCATGCATTCATTTTCCACTGCATGGCATGTATATCTGCACATATGGGCTGGGGCCCTGGGCCCTGTAATAGTGAGCACCCACTGTGCCATGCAGGCTTGGGGTCTGAGCGTGCTTGTGTGCTCAACAGGAGCCCTGTGCAGAAGACCCAGCTATCCCCTTCCTAATCCAGTGAAAGCCTTGGAACCCCCAGCCCTGCTCCTTGAGGAGGCATCTGGTCTACCTGTGAGGAATTGAGCAGCCAGGAGTTGGTGTCACACCAGCTTGTGCAGATTTGGATAGACTCAGCGGGGTCCCTGAGGGCTCCATGTCTGGCTCTGCCCACAGAACTAGCTGTGTAACCCAGGTGGGCAAATGACTTCACTCTCCGGACTTTCCTTTTCCCTACCTCTGCAGTAGAAATAACCCTAACGTCTTAGCAAAACAGACATGCAGCTTCAGCACGGGCCCTGACATTTGTAAGACCTCAGTGAAAGTAATTATTATCTAGGATGCAACTTGAAGGTTTTAAAAAATCCTCTTTTTTTTTCTTTTAAGATTTTATTTATTTATTTATTTGACAGAGAGAAACACAGCTAGAGAGGGAACACAAGCAGAAGAACTGAGAGAGGGAGAAGCAGGCTTCCTGCTAGGCAGAAGGCCCGATATGGGGCTCAATCCCGGGTCTCCAGGATCATGACCTGAGCTGAAGGCAGTCACTTAACCAACTGAGCCACCCAGGCGCCCCCCCAAATCCTCTTAATTATAAAATTATTCTTCCTGATATGGTCATGTTGCTGTGTTTGGATACACTCAGATGTAATTGTTAGTATTTGTGGAGTGCCTACTGTGTGCCAGCCATAGCCCCCTGTGCTCACAAGGACCTCAGGAGCTCAGAGCGCTCATCCTCACTGAACTGAAGAAGGAACTGATGTTCAGAGGGGTGCAGGGTTCACTCAAGGTCAAACCCAAGGACAAATTAGAGGAGAGGGACCCCAAAACATTTTCTAAATCAGTACAATGCCGAGGCAAGAGTGTGGTGGATATGACTCAGCATCCAGAGATATGGAGTCCAGGGAATGGAAGAGAATCCTTGCCCCACAGTGGGTCTAGAGTGGCTGAGTTGGGTCTAAACAGAGATTCCTGCATGGTGCCTCATTCCTTGCTGGCTTCATGTAGTGCTGATCCACACACATTCACGACTGCTCCAAGCTTCAGACTCAGGGGACCATAGCAACGAGGAGTGAGAAACAACCTCAGAGCTGACCTGATACTGGTCACCTGTACAGCCCCTGTACCAGAGGGTGGCATGAGCACGGACACCACAGTGACAGGCTTCTCCGGCACCCGGCCGCTGATGCCATCAGCTGTTGCTTTCCAACCTCAGAATGTTTCTCTTCTTTTAAACTGTTCAGTAACTTGTCTTTATTGACTTTCGTGAAACAGCCAGACTAAGCCAATCTCTTCTTCAGCAGGTCTTTAGGTGATGCCCAAATCTATGCCCCCTGCCTCCCCTTCTATGTTTCTAATCACTTAAGGGGTCTTACTGTGTTAATCCTACATAGAACAGACCACATGGGGGTGCCTGGGTGGCTGAGTTGGTTAAGCATCTGACTCCTGATTATGGCTCAGATCATGATCTCAGTGTCCTGGGATCGAGCCCCGCATTGGGCTCCGCACTGAGCATGAAGCCTGCTTAGGATTCCCTCCCTCTCTCTCTCTCTCTCTCTCTCTCTCTCTCTGTCTCTCTCTCGCCCTCTGCCCCTCTCCCACTCACATTCTCTCTCTCTCTCTCTCTCTCTCTCTCTCTCTCTCTCTCTCTCTCAAATAAATACATATATCTAAAAACAAAAACAAAAGACAGACCACCTGTTTGTCCCTCACATACATGCTTTCCTCCAGGGTCCCTACCTCACGTGTCTACCCATCCCCATATCCCAGGGAGAGGAGTCACCACACAACATGATGTCTTATGGAGTCATTACCCACAAGGCAGTTATTGGGCTATTGTGCTTACCCATGGCTGTTTTAAAGGATTCGTTAGCATCCATACACTCCCCTCACTAAGAGCCTTCCATTTAGTTTGCATCTTTTGAAACCCTTAGACGAAGTCTTTATTTACTTACGGTTTGTATGATCCTCTCTTGTTGGGCTTTCCTTAGAAAAACCATATTTTAAAGAGATGTTTACTCAAGTTGATCCCATTACATCTAGATGCCTGTTAATTTTCAGGGAGCACACCGCTCTACTCTTAAAAATGTGTGTTTCATTGGAATCATTTAATTTAGGGCAGGCCACTCAAAATGACTCTCTTGGGAGAATACCATATAGCTCTCATAACTCAAGCCCAAGAAGCAAAGCTCGTCCTTATCAGAAATTGATAAGCCATTTTGAAATCAAGATAGCTGTATAAGTAAGCTCATTGATTTATGCATTTATTTCCCTTCCTTTCTGACAATGTGGTCTCTCATTTCAGTTTCTATTTATATAGCCTCTTTATTTGTTACAAAATAGTTAAGTGTCTCCTGTGCACCATGCACTGTACATAGTCATGAACAAAACAAAAGTCCCTGATAACATGGAGCATATATTTTAATGGTAAATAGAGATTACAAACAGATAATTTTGTCGGGTGATGAGAAACAAAACAGGTTAATGCACATAGAGAATGATGTTGGAAGGGAAATCACTTTTTTTTAATAAGGTACTCCTGGAAGTCCTCACTGAATAGAAGAATGTAATTAGAGAACTCAGGGACAGTGAAGGAATGAACTATACAGATATATACTTGGTAATATCCTAGTGAATTAAAGCCATTTACCAGACACCACTGGGAAAGGGGACTGCGATATTTTGGTAGAAAAATGTAATTTAAAGACCAAGTGCAAGGCAAAAGATTAAGTAATACTGGAGAGGATAATTCACCATCAACAGGGCTTGAACCTAAACTGGCTACATGTACACACAGGTATTCATTGCTCTCTGTCTTTTTGTTTTCCAGGTAGAGTATTTTCTTTGTCAAGGTCCACACTTATGGCCCAAAATGGTCTCCCCAAAATGGTACATTTGGATTTTACACTGATAAGACTTCCAGGGTCCATAGCCCTTACTTAGCTAGCTGACTCAGTTTCTCACTGTCCCAATACCCAAAGAGATTATCTGATTGGCCATGCTCAGGTTTTGGATAGGAGCCTCTGGGTCAGAAGAGGGTAACCCCAAAGAAGAGGGTAACCCCAGGGATGAAACAGGGGTAGGGCCAAGCAAGGCAGTCTGGAGGAGATGGTGACAAAACAGGATAGGAGGATGTGTGAACATAGAAAGAGGTGAAGCTGAAGATAGAGGCAGGGATGAGTTGTGAAGAGCCTTGAATGAATGACTGAAGGATCCTGAGTTTTCTTTGAAAATGATGGTGTGAGGGCCCTTGAAAGATTTTAATCATGTATGACCCAATTTTTAGAGTTAGTACTGCTTCAGGGAATGAGGAACTGGGAAGCCATGCACAGGTACTTCTACCAAGGTGCTCACAAGCAGAATAGAGTACCAGGTTTTCAACTGAAAATGATTGAAATTTTATTTATGTTTGATACTGATTGTGTTTCCAAGCATCAGACTTAACATTAAAATTTGTCCTGAATTATAAGAATAATAAGAATAAGTGTTGACACTCTCAGCAAAAAGGCAGCCAAGATGCATTTCCAGGGAGAAATTGTTCAATTGTTCGTGTTTATTACCTCCAAACGGGAATAGCTCCAGGTTCATAATGCTGATTTTGTTACATTGCTTTATCTGAACTGTGGTTCAGATGAGTGCATAAATATTTGGTTTAATATTTCTTTGGGAACTGTAAAAATCTGAACTGATGGAAGGGAGAGGAACAGAGCAATGGTGAGGAAGGAAAGTTGGTAAGAGATTAAGTGTGTATATTTCAACAGTGCCCAAGGGCATGATTAATTCATTATCCTTTGAGATGGCAAGAATGCATGCAGAAACCTCCAAATTATGCCATTACTATGACAAAGCTAAGGGAGTGTGAGAAGGTAAAGATATTCCTGCCAAGAATTTGATGTATGGGGAGAATGGTTGACCCACTGGATACATATAAATTTGGGATGGAGACTTGAAGGTCCCCAATCTTGGCTCTGCCACTGGCATAAGGCCTGAGATGAACATCTATGCTCTCGGCCTTCATGGGGTGGGCATGTCACCAGGGGGCCAGGCTGGAGCACTGTCAACAGCGTCAGACTCGGAAGCCTTATTGATTCTACTCTGGGCTCTTTCCACTCAACCCAACACACATTGATTAGTTGGCCATATGTAGTCAGGCTTAAAACCATGGGCTCTGGATACTTGGATTCAAATTCGAAGTTGTTTCCTAGCTTGACTTTGCCAAG
Organism: Spilogale gracilis; assembly: GCA_004023965.1. NCBI lineage: Eukaryota > Metazoa > Chordata > Mammalia > Carnivora > Mephitidae > Spilogale > Spilogale gracilis. The sequence goes on from PITA01002442.1 coordinate 158,391, forward strand.
GTGTATGGGACTCAGTTTATTCCTCTTTAAAATGAAGATTAATGTCAGTACCTATCCATTGAGCTGTTGTAAGGATTAAATAGAACTAATGTTTAGAATAGAGTGTGGTAAAGTGTTTGTGTTCAATAAAAAGTAGCTCTGTCATTTTCCTCCTCCTCATCATCATCACCATCATTATCATCATTTAATAGTTATAAAGAGAACAATTGCATTATTGAACACTTTATGTATTTAAGCATTGCATATCTCTCAGATCATTTACTCACCCTATTCCCTCTAAGATGGGCATTATTTCCCCATTTTGCAGAGGATGGAGATGAGGCTCAGAAAGGCCATATTGCTTACAAAAGTCCACATTACTCATGAGCTCTGAGCTGGGATGCAGACACATCTTTACCTATCTTCCAACCCTATTCTCATAAACACTTAGTGCATTAGTCAGGATAGGTTAGGCTCTGCTGTAGTGAGAAGCAATCCAAATTTCAGTTGATCAAAGTAACAGAGGTTTCATTAAGCTCTGTGCTCATTGAAGGATAGGTGGAGGCTCTGCTCTTCCTCACCATCACTCTTTCCTTGGGATAGAGGTGGATAAAGTCACCACTATTTGGAAAACTGGTCACATGAAGAAGGCAGAAAAGAACGTGGATAAGTACACCATATCTCCTAAAGCTTTTGCTCAGAATTAGCTGTAGAGACACGTGTCACTTTCACTTGTACATCATTGGCCAAAGCAAGTCATATGGCCACAATCAACTTCCAAGTGGCTGGGGAAATACAGTCCCACTATGTACCCAGAAGGGGAGGAGCCAGGAGAGCACAGCCTCAGAGACTCCTTGCTACTATCATAAGTCATCCATAAATAGAATAGACTGCAGGTATTGAAGATCTAGGGATTTTACCAGAGATTTCAGGGACCATCATGGTTTTCAACAGAATAACAAGAGTTTAGGTCAAGGAAAATGTTTAGCTTATTCTCTTGGACAATAAAGGATGCAAAAGTGTGATAGTAATGGCCAGTGAATGGGCTTTGGGTCCAGACAAGAAAGGCACAATGACTGGATGCTCCCAAAATGACCTTCTTTCTCTGATCTGCTGTAGCATCTCTAGCACGTGTGTAAGGTTGCATAATCTAGACTTTAGAGAATGCCTGGAAGTGTGAGATCCTGAGGATGGCAAGGACTCTAGGACTCACAAACAATCAAGAAATGCTTTGAATGGAAGAAAAGGAGGTGGAGGGAGACTGTGTATTAGAGGAAAGAAACATCTTTTTCAAAGTCATGGGAGAGAAACTGACCATGAGGCGAAGAGAATGGTAGCATGGGTCTGGTATATATTATTAACAAATGTAAACTGAGTTCTTTTTTTTTTTTTAAAGATTTTATTTATTTGACAGAGAGAAACACAGCAAGAGAGGGAACACAAACAGGGGGAGTGAGAGAGGGAGAAGCAGGCTTCCCGCCAAGCAGGGAGCCCGATGTGGGACCCGATCCCATGTCTCCGGGATCATGACCTGAGCCGAAGGCAGTCGCCCAACCAACTGAGCCACCCAGGCGCCCCTGTAAACTGAGTTCTTACAGTGAGAAGAGCATTGTGCAAATTACAAATTTAGATATGCAGAGTCACACAACTTTTGTTTTTTTGTGACTGGTTTATTTCACTTAATGTCCTCAAGTTTCTCCCATATTGTAGCATGTGTCAGAATTCCCTTCTTTTTTAAGACTGAGTAATATTCCTATTTTGTGGATATACCACCTTTGGCTTATCCACTCATCCATTGTTGGACACCTGCATTGCTTCCATATCTTGGCTATCATGAATAGTGCTGGAGAATACTCATTTTTTCCCTGTATCAATGGATCATTTAGTAAAGAGGATATCATACGTGGCCACTGATAATTTTTTTTTAAACTTCGAAAGTAGAAATGTAATGAGCCACATTATTATATAAGTTGGAAATAATTAAAATATTATAAATACTCATAAATGAAGAAATAGTCTCATAAAAAAATTCTACAGCCTAGAGAAAATACCCACAAAAATATAAACTATTAGAAAATAATGCCAAAAAATTGCCCACAAATTAACACTGAATGCTATGGAACTCAGCATCAGCTGTACTTAGGCATAACCTTAAATGTCTTTGTTTTAGACGAAGAGAAACAAAGCTGATGTGATGACAGTGCTAATAGATGAAGAGTAAGGGTAGTGGATTCAGACATTTCCTCATCTGTGTTCTTTCCCAAAGGCACCACACTACCCTTAACATCAGTGATCTGCATGGCACAATGGGAACCCTTGGAGTGTGGTGGTGGCCACAGCCAGCCCTAGCTAGGATGAGAACCACAGGAGTCTATGGTGAGGTCTGTGGCTATCATCCACCTTCAGGATTGCCAGGATGTTGGCGAAGTATTTGAGAACCGGGGATTGGGGCTCCTGGCCCTGGGTTTCCCCTAGTTCTCCTCATTAACTTATGACCTAGTGGCTGAAAGCATTGAGCAGCAGGAGGGGGAGGGAAGGGCATGGATCTCACAGCTGTCCAGACCACCGAATGGCCAAGTTCAAAGGCATGTCAAGGACTAAGCCACAGCTGGGAATTAATTAGTGCTTATAGATCACCTTAGGGAACCAATCTAATGATAAAACAAATGCCTTCTAATAACTATAGAAGGTAGTAGGTGGGGTTTTTTTCCCCCTATTTAACATGGAATAGACAAATTGTCAAAATCAGCCTGTATATCAAACTCCAGTAACTCCTCTTACATGTTTAAAAAAAAAAAAGATTACCAAAAATATTCTAAGGATGAAGG